>NW_027019299.1:6435698-6448826 GCF_013076305.1 Rhopilema esculentum
GTTTGCATGCATGCGGTGGGGCCCCTCAGTCATGTTTTGCTCTTTAACCTGCCATTTTAGGCAACCCACTTCCTAAACAACACCCCATTCACTAGGGTTCGGCAAAACTAAATTGTAAAAAACTAAAAAAAAAACAAAAAAACAAAAAAACAAAGAAAATATTTTCACAAACGTCATTTTTAAGGGGTAATCGTTACCTGAATCTTGCTCATTGCTACTTTCGGATCACATTTATTTGATTGATTTGTTTGCTTTTACAAGAGGTGTCTTGGTACCTACAGTCATTTTCATTTGTCGCGTTTTCATTTGTTCAACAGTATCATATCTGTAACACCTTTGGCTTTGCCTAAGCAATGATTGTTACTGTCTGTATACACTGATAACCGAAGAATTTGTTTTGGGTTTAGCGCCAATGAAAAAAGTCTTTGTAGTTGCCTTCGCACTACCTTAGCAGATTTTTTCAAGTGTCATTTTGGTTTCATTTTTGCTTTGCCTGCGAAAGTAAAGTCATTGCCTCCATACACTAATGGAATTAAATGATTTGGCTATTAAAACAGAATTTAAGATGCATCGTTGCCTAAGTGGATCTTAAAGTGTCATGCCTTTTTATTTTCTGCCCTCTTATTACACATGCTTGTTGGATAAATTGTTTTTGTTTTTCTTTATGTGCTATTGACAACAATTGTCATGGTAATCACATTAAGGTAATGTGTCCAAGCAAGCAACTCTGCGGGGGTTTTTCGGAAGCATGTGATTTTTCATGTCATCGCCCAGCTATTATGGTCGTTCTGTTTATCTACCCTGCTGCAAGGTTAGCTTCTCATGTGAGCAGTTTTGTGTTGCAGGCATACTGACCAATCGCAAGCCTTTATTTTGATGTTACGTGACAAGTCTGGTATAGGCAGTCCTTTTATATGGACACATTAAAAATTTGCTATTCGCTAGCAATATATTGTACAAATCGCACTGGCTTATTGCCGTGTTATTTTTTTTTCTTGTGGCAAAGTGTCAGGTTGGTTGCATTTTGCTTTGCCTAAGCAAGGGTGGTGGCTCACTTACACACTAATTTAATAGGGTGTTTTATGTCATTGTAATCCCAGTTGCCAATTACTTATCTAGAAACTGGCCAAATTGCATGGTTTAAATAATACAAAACAAAACAAAAACGCCCCGCTAGGTGTAGCTGTGAAGGTTATTTAGGAGACATTTGTCGTTCCCACTTGAAACTCAATACCATAAAAGTGCTGTTCTTCTATTTATAGCGTTAAACATTTATCAAATAGTAGGAAAACGGTCATTCATCAGTGACAGGCATGTCAGCATTGCCTTCAATCCATTTTTGTTGGATGGTAGAGGTTTTGTGGGATCTGTGTTTAATGTTAAATCGGGTATCGTCAATTACTGTCACATGGAGATAATTATTCAAGCTGTGTAAAGAAATGAAAAAAAAAAAAAAAAATTTCCAATCCCGGCCTTTTGTAAAGAAGGACAATGTGTTTTTCTTTACCAAGATTGTTGGTAAGGTGGCAAGGCATGGTATTCCTTATTATTCCAAACATGTCAAAATTATGCCAAATTTAGAAAATAAATCAAAAAAAAAAAATCCTGCTTTATATGCTATGCGCTTTCAAAATATGCCACAGATACCAAATATGGTATATACTAGGGCCAAATTGGCAACCTTCAGGAACTATATTTGTAATTCCATTCTTTCATTTATATTGGGTAGCTGATTTGCATTGTCTAAGCAGGTTGTGTAAATCGTTACACCAGTCTAAAAGAGTAGTTATTTGTTGTTGGCGGAGCATTGGAATAATTGAGACATTTACCTGGTCTGGTACCGGAAATCAAGACTTTCTGCATGTAAAAACGAAAGCGCTCCATTTTGGAATTCGCTTGCAGGATCATTTTCACGCGGTCGCGCCATGAGTGGTGCTGTTTCACAGGTCTCGCTCCAATATCGACCCGCGCATTTACGCATGATTGGATTTTGTTTCGCAAATTCATGCGTCGAAAATACGCTTATTGCACAATCACGCCAAAATACCTGGACCCTCCCCCCCTTTTTCAGCAGGGAGGATATTTTTCCTTTTCATTGCAAACCTGTTTTTGGACCAGGTATTCCTGGCTTCAGCGGGGTGAATGTTTTACTATTATTTGGGTTGTGGACCAGGTCAGGCCTGGCTTCAGCGGGGGAATGTTTACTATTAATGGCAAACCTGTTTTTGGACCAAAATTACAATCTTTTTGTCATTGACAGGGAATATATTTGCAATTGCTCTCTTTCGTTTGTACTGGGTAGCTGATTGGCATTGTCTTTCATTTTTCACTGCCCAGCTGATTTTCATTATCTAAGCAAGTTTTTACAAATCGTTCGGACTTAAGATTAGTTTTTTACAATGAGGCAACATCCCAGTTTTATAGAAAAAGCGTTGAATAAGGTTGTTCCTGGCTGCAGCCGGGAGGATATTTTTTTTTCCTATTCAGGGCAAATCTGTTTGGACCAGGTATTCCTGGCTTCAGCAGGGAGAATGTTTTGCTATAAAATTGCGAACCTGTTTGGACCAGGTTAAACCTTGGTTCAACAGGGAGAATGTTTTTTCTTTAAATTGCGAACCTGTTTGGACCAGGTGAGTCTTGGCTTCAGCAGAGAGAATGTTTTCACTATAAATTGCAAACCTGTTTTTGACCAGGTTAGTCCTGGCTTCAACAGGGAGAATGTTTTCACTATAATTGCTAACTTGTTTTGGACCACGTAGTTCTGGCTTCAGAAGAGAGAATGTTTTTACTATCAATTGGGAAAACGTGTTTTTGACCAGGGACACTTGGCTACAGCGAGGAAAATGTTTCACTTTCAATTGAAAAACGTGTTTTTGACTAGGGACACCTGACTACAGTGGGGAAAATCATTTATATTTGCCATAATGCTGGCATGTTAGTGATTACAAACCTTGAATCAGGTTAGTCCTGGTTCTATTTTTGGATGAGGGACTGTTTGTATTTACCACAACGTGATCATGTTAATGAATTCAACTCAATAAAAGCTAGGTTAGTCCTGGTTCGTAATCAGGGATGAATGTTTTATTTTTTCCACAAAGTTGGCATTTTATTTATCACAAACCCACTTGGGCGTGGCAGAAGTGTTTTTTCACTACAATGCTGGCTTGTTATATGCTCATGTACCTGCTTGACCCAGGGTGGTCCTGGCTCTCAACGGGGTAAGTGTTTATATTTGCCTAAAATTTGGCATATTTATTTATCACAAACCCACTTGGGCCAGATTATTCCTGGCTTTCCGTGGTGTGAGTGATGGTTATTCGCCACAATGCTGGCTTGCTATGTGCTCATGTACCTGCTTGATCCAGGGTGGTCCTGGCTCTCACCGGGGTGAGTGTTTTTATTTGCCTAAAATTTGGCACATTTTTTTATCACAAACCTACTTGGGCCAGGTTATTCCTGGCTTTTCGTGGTGTGAGTGATGGTTATTCGCCACAATGCTGGCTTGCTATGTGCTCATGTACCTGCTTGATCCAGGGTGGTCCTGGCTCTCACCGGGGTGAGTGTTTTTATTTGCCTAAAATTTGGCACATTTATTTTTCACAAACCTACTAGGGCCAGGTTATTCCTGGCTTTTCGTGGTGTGAGTGATGGTTATTCGCCACAAGGTTGGCTGGTTGTTGCTCATGTACCTGCTTGATCCAGGGTGGTCCTGGCTCTCAACGGGGTGAGTGTTTTTATTTGCCTGAAATTTGGCATGATTGTTTATCACGAACCTGCTTGAACCAGATTATCTCTGGCTTCACAGGAAGAGTGTTTTTCTGCCCTCACTATCCTTTACCCGCTTACCTTTTTCCGGCATCACCCGCCTCTCCATGTAATCCCCCTCACCCTCCTCTCCCTCTAGTAGTATATCCACTAGGTAAATAGCACCATCTGGGGCAGGGTCTACACCAGCAGTGATATATGGGGGGACGGAGATCCCAATATCTCCGACGACTTATCTACTTCAATGGCAAATTTCATATTACGCATGCGTCTCATTTGTCATTTCCCATTTGCTAGGTATAGGTCTAGTAGCCCAACCCAATTTTCTATATTTTAGATGCAGATAGATTTCCCTCAGGCATTCGGATTATTCGGCAAATAGCCTTACATTCGGATTATTCGGCAAATAGGTGACGCGCCCTCCCATGCTCTGATCTGGGGTTAAAAGATTTGGCTCCCTTCCCTTTTCCCTCCTTAGTGCAGAAAGGGTTTATTAGGAGTCGGTGTCTGGAGGCAACACTTGGTGTTTTGTGGGCGGGAAACAGTTTTCCCATTGTTGCCACCGACCTTAAAGAGAAGTATTCTCCAGGCAGTCAAGGGCTGGTGCACTCGCAGGCCCACTTCCTGGATAGGATTTTTATAAGGGGATTAAATGTTGTTTAGACTTGTTTAAACAGAGTTAATCCACTAGAAAAAAATACCACACGTGACTTGATTACCTATTGTCCTGTTAACAATAGTTCTTCCGTTCCCTTAATTTCTCCATGTGGTGATGGTACGCCCGCATAGCACGATAGCTAGTGCACTCTCATTCTGCAAGCAGAACGAGACAGATAGATACGCTTTACAAGCTTCCCCACCCACCCACTCCTCTCTTTTTTCTTTCTATCTTGACTAATTTTTTTTCCTTTCCAATTTCTGCTTTCCAGCTTTCCCCCGGAGACAGTCGTCTTGCGGGCAGGTGCATCAGCCGGGAAACAGTTTCCCATTGTTGCCACCGACCTTAAAGAGAAGTATTCTCCAGGCAGTCAAGGGCTGGTGCACTCGCAGGCCCACTTCCTGGATAGGATTTTTATAAGGGGATTAACTGTAATTTTCTAGCCTGCGTCACAGACCATCACCACCAAGGAGGAGAGTGGTCTGTGCAACGGAGGCCAATTTCGTGTTCTGCGATTTTCCCAAGATCTTGGGAAAATTAGCATATTGTATAAATTAATTCGCATAATTATAATACAGCGTGTTATTTTGCTAATGGCGGCCTTGTCTGCTGCCATCGGCAGTTGTCTATCGTCGTCCAGCAACATTAATTTCGAGTGGATTTGTGCTCTTTGCTTCAAAGAGTTGCAAGAGCAAGGTGACAGAAATCTTATTGAAGGAAAAAGTTCATTTAATGTTGTTGATGAACTGAATGATTTGCCGTTTAAAGTGGTCTTAAATTATAAGTACATTTGCAAGCGTTGTTTAAATGCTCTGAAGAAACGAAAAGGTTACAAGACAAAGCTTGCTGAGACAGATAAACAGTTGTTTATTGATTATACGAACAAATGCAACAGCGAATTGAAGGTACATCGGTCTACCGGTGAAGATGACGACGGACAGCCACCGTTCAAGAAAAGTAGCAGAAACCAGATGGGTGGAAACAAAGAGTTGGCACATCAAAAAGTTCTGAAGTCCATCGGTGTCCAGACAACTAAATGTTTTCAACGGGATTCGCCTCTTGAAAGGCCAGTTGATGAGGGCACAAGAGTTTTTGTAAGAGCAGAATGGCAATCAGTCACCAAAGAAAAACAACTACCAGTACCATTGGAATCACTTGGTAAAATGCTTGTTAGAGGGTCGTATAAACAAATTGCAGCTGCTGCTTGGAAGAGTGAATCCTTAAAGCCATACATAATCAGCCTGGTTTTGAAATGTATACACAATGAATGTGCCAGACTAACTGCCAGAAAAAACCCCAGTATGATGCGAAAACTGAAAGGTGAAGACATAGTGAAATTCAAATTTGAAGACCTTAATGAAGACATTTTTGCTAGAGCACCGTTATTCCATGGTATCTTGAAAACTGCATCCATGAGCAAACTTGAAAATGCAAGTTACAAGACAACGAATTACTCCATACCAGCTGTATGCATGGCGGCTTCCATTTGCATGAAAGCACGCTCACCTCACGCAACTTTGATGCAGTTGCTTGTGTCATTGATACTACAACATTGCAGCTTAACGGTAAGAATTTGTTGTTTTTTATTAAGTAGTAATAATATTGAAATCAGGCTAAAATCAAAGGGCAGGTCCATGTTAGTTTGTTAGGTCATGTTGGTTAAGGTACGTGGACCAGACTCCAACAGATTGCTGCAACCATCCCATTCAGACCACCATTAAATGTGGGTAATTTTTACTTTCTCAAAAATGGAACTTAAAGTTCCAACAGAAATGAAAAAACATGAGCAGATTTGTAAGTTTTCCTTTTTGATGAAGAGTTCCATAGATATTGGTTCTATACAGTGCAGAAATGCTCTTTATGGTACTATCTGTTTGAAAGTATGAAAAAAGCCTTTTTACTGATCGAAAATAAAACAGCTGCGACATCCCAAATGACCCTGAGTATATCTCTTTAAGCTGCATTCAAGTATGACATTTTGCTCAACAATGACTTCATTTTTTATTGCAGTCTGCAATGGCACGTTTAAGGGCAGTTAAGCTCACAGTGTCACATCCTTGCATTACTAAAAAGTTGGATGAGTTTGGAAAGATGCAAGAAGAATCATTTTCTGCTTTGACACAAGGAGGAAAGGAGGATGCTGTATTCAAAATGCAAACTCTACCATCGAGTACAATGATCAATCAAAAAATTGTGTTTGATAATATTGATTATCAACAGCATGTCCATTATATGAGTGAGAGTCATCAAAATCCTTTCTATCATTGGGTTTCATATATGTCCACTGAAAATCGAATTAGTGCTAGTCATTTGGTACAGAATGAGCCACAAAAGTGTCTTGATGATATGCCTAATTCCATGTTTCTTCCAAACAAAATAGATCATTCAAAACAACGTCAAGATTATATATTTCTGACAGCAAGATTGTGCACAGAATATATTGAATGCCTGAAGCCGCTTGG
Source organism: Rhopilema esculentum (assembly GCF_013076305.1). The sequence continues at coordinate 6,442,584 of NW_027019299.1, forward strand.
TGGTGTTGTCAGAAAACACATGCCTCACAAGCATTCTAAAGAAACATTCAATGCCACAAAAACAGTGAGTAGTGCAAGTAAATATTGTAAATACCAAGACTGAGTAGTTCTCAAACATCAATCAATTGCTATGTTAGAGAACTGTCAGAAAGTATCTATTAGGGATGTGTGTTGTTTTTGCAGGGGAATATTGTAATGCAGGCTTTTTGGCCATCTTTGAAGTTTTGTCTAATTTTGATGATTCTTTCAAAACTCATAATATTTTTAGGCTCAATAATGTTCTGATTGAAAAATGTAATAATTCATTATTTCACATAAGCAAAAAACCTCTGTTTTTTGCAATGCAAGCACTTTTAATTGATGAAGTTTTGAGAACAGGGTTATAACTTTATTCCCTCTTCTCTCACAAATTTTGAAATAGGAAGAAAGATATTTTGGAAATACATCATTACCCTCACTGTATTTAGTCATTGCTACATTTTCATCACCACAGCAGTAACACTGCTGAATGTATGCTGAAGAAATGAAATCAATTGTATATAGATTTCTAGAAAAAGTGATTTTTGTATTGTTTAGAATTATTTGTTTTTTATTTAGGTCTTTCATGGTTGCATCTATGAAAATGAAAATGACGCAGATGGAATCAAAAGAGTAATAGAAAAACTACATAAATTTACACCATGTTCTGGAAAAGGTGAGGAAAAAGTATATTCAGAACAAGGCTTTGTTGGCGACCAGTTATCAGTAGAGCGTGGGGTTAACTGTTTATTGCAAGCATCAAATGGTTTTACTCAGGAAGAGCAGTTCACTGGTATGCACTTTGAAGTTGGTGACTTTCATGCAACGATGAAATTTTTGCAGGTATGCATAAAATGTAAATAATAAGAATATAAGAAGAATAGAATAACAAACTTTATCTTGGTGTATGGCCTGGTTGCTTTCAACCCTCACTTCTTTATTTATGAAATTTTAGAGATTATCTGATAAAAATTGAATACTTTGACAAAGTACAGTTTGTATGGTACAGTACAAAGTTTGTATGGTATCTTTCTATTATTATTCCTTCATCATTTATTTATTTCCTGATTATGTGATGTGGCTTTATATTATGATCATTACACTTTAGCTGATTTTGCCAAAAACTTTTCCCTCCTCCTATGACTTCCTATTAACCTGTCTATAACCTTGACCGTTATGTTATTCAAATCAGTAAAAAATAACATTTGTTATATGCTGCTTCAGAAAATTAGTGAAAGGTATTCTGAAGAATCTATTGTCAAATCTTCAGACAAGAGAGCTAGAGCTATTGCCAGATATCCAAGGGTGCCTTCAGAAATTCTCTCATTTACTTCTATTTCATTGGGATATTTAACTCGTGGTGATTGGCACAGCAGTTCAATTCCAATTTTACATGTTCAATCTCAGATCGTTTTCTATTTGAACTATTGTCTCAATAATTAAATTAAATACAATAAGTACTTTTTGACTATCATCAAGTTTATGTACCCTTTTTGCATTGTGCTCTTGACTTTCTCTTTTAAGGTTGGCTTTGATTATTTTTATAATGGAGCAGCTGCTTCAGATCAATGCACAATGTTTGCTGACAGTATATATATAAATCGCAGAAATATTGGCAGCAAAGTAAAGCAACGATATAGTGCTTGCAAAAGATTTTTTCAAATGGAAGTGCAGAGCAGAGTTATTGCAGCAGCAATGGAAATACTTGGAATAAAGTGCATTGATGAGAAACCAGACCAAAATCACTTCCCGGCTAGTTTACTCAATGAAAGTGCAAAATGCAAAAAGGACTATATTGAGAAATTAGCCACTATTGTGGTTGATACATATGTACTGAAACTTGACAAATTTCAAGAGTTATTCCAGAAGTCCTGCTTAGCCCATAGCACTGCTGGTGATGTGGTTGGCATTAGCAATAGAAGATTCCAATGCACTAAAACCTTTGCTAATGGTGGTGATGCCAGAAAAAAACATGAAGCTTCTCATGTTGAAGGCATACCTGATGATGATTGCTACAACTACCAATTGGCATTGATGGATTATGGTATGGTAGTTGAAAATTTTATTGATGCCATTTCAGAAGGAGATGGTGAACGAATTCTCCGTTGTTGGAAATTTGTGCTGCTTTACCTAAAAGCTGATGGTAAGCGAAGTTGTAAATACAGCCTTGAAGCTTTCTACCTAATATGCCAAGCATATTGTCTTCTTTCTCCTTGTGCAGCCTACAATCTTATTTGGAATCGCTTTGCAAAAAACCAAAATGGCTATGGTGGAAATATTCCCCTTGACCTTGCCCTTGAGCAGTACAACAGGATATTGAAAAATGTTCTTCGCATGTTAGGCCCAAATGCATCAAACTCAACTGCTGTTGATCGCTATTGCAAAGCATTGTCAACTACGAAGAAATTCATAGAACAATGGGATTCATCTTCTTCATTCATTTGCCATTCTGGAAAACACAGATCCAAACATGCATCTGAAGATACAAAGAAGATTATAAAGCATCTTATGGAACACAGAGCCTTGAAGTTTACCTCAGGTCGCAAATACAAACATTACAACAAAATAAAGCAAAGCATAATTACAGATTTGGACATGTCGGCTTTGTTTCAGTGGATAAATGAGCACAGAAGACTTGTGAAGGTTAATAAAGCTGCACGTTAGAATAGTTAATAAAGCTGATAAGATTTATCCAAAATAACAATTTATTCTAAAAACTGTCCTAACGTATCATCAGAGTAAGTACCTAATTAAAAAACACAGTGTGGTGACATATTAACGTTTGGATATAAATACCTAACTTGTTACTAGGATTGGTGAGTTGGTTTATGGCCAGGCCTTTTTGGTTGACAGAGGGATGACTCACAATTGTGGCAGAACATGCAAAAACCCAACCATATGAGCTCTTGATTGCCAGCTCAAAACAGTAAATTCTTAAGAGTGAGTCTTTTGAACAAATATCTTAAGTTATCATTTTGTCAATTAGGCTGCATATATTCCATCAATAAATACCTTTCCAGTTATCTTTTGTGGTATTTGTATTGTTTTGATACACTATTGTATTGGGCTATTATATTGATACTGAAATGCATTTGTAATTGTATTGATAAAGATCTGATGTAAGTAGTTCATAGTTCCTTGTGGGAAAGATATTTTAATGGACCTATTATTTTTAATTGGTAATGTAGCCTATCTCTGAAACCCTAACCTTTATTATAAAAGCATCACACTTAAAACAGTTGTGTAATATATTGTATTCTTTGAAGAAAAAAATTAATCAAATTTTGAGCATATTTGTTCAGCAGCTTCAGTAAATATATCACTTCCTCCTGAAATGTTTTGTGACCTTTCATTTTGGTAGGTTTCCTCCATACTGTCGAAGATTGATGAACTGTTTGTACAGTCTTTGATTTCCCAAAAAGAATTTTCATTATCAACATCAACAATTTCCTCTGTTATGTCTTCCAGCTCAGTTAAAATTAGTGCATTCTTGTCTAAATCAAAATCAGAAAACACATCATGAATAGCCAGAAGTATGTTATTTGCATGGATGTCATTCCAGATCTCTACATACTTTTTAATGTCCCAAGTAGAGAATATCTTGTCACAGTGCTTCAAAACCTGAGAAACTTGTAAATTTGTGAACTCAAGGTGGATATTTGGGTAAGTTACTGGTTTGACATCAGCAAGACCATTTACAAGATGGCACTGCTTATAGGACTCTAACTGTTGTTTTAGTGCTGAAGTTTGGAATGGAGTTACATTCCTTTTTCTGCCAACAGTTGCATCCTCACTATCTCCTTTGTGTGGCATCAAATTGAATTTCCCCAAGCACTCTGATTGATAACACTCACATTCTTGAGCACAACAATCACAACAATTACATCCATGGAGTACCTCTTTTGATTCCTTTAGATGAGAGAATTCTCTTAGAAGTCTTTTACGCCTACAGTCTCTGGAATAGATATATTCTTTCATGTCATCATTGCTGTGTTTCACTAAGTGACCATTGTATAAAAGGATGCACAGACTGTCCTCACCTCTTCTACCAGCTCTACCACACTCTTGTAAATAAGATTCAATACAAGATGAGCCCCCATAATGAACCACTTGTGTCATATAATGACAATCTATCCCCATTCCAAAAGCTATGGTGCATATTAAAACTCTAATGTGGCCAAACTGTGATGTCACTGTCTTCAATATGTGTTCTTTCACCTGTTCTGGAGTGCCAGCATGATACATCTCTACTAGACGCATTTGTGGAATTCTGATTCCATCCTTGTATAAATAAGATCCCAGAGAATCAACCATTGTTCTATAAATCAGGCTGCACTGTTTTCTTGTTCTACAGAAAATTAGTGTTCCCTTTGCTTGATCTTGCCTTGATTTGATGTCAGTTATTACAACGCTGAAAACATTTTCTATTGGGAGACCACTATCCAAGAACTTAGTGATGAACTTGAGATTTGGCTTCAATGGGCATTTTTCAATTTCAAAAGTTTTCAATGGATCCAACTGCAATGTGGAGAAAATTTTACCTTTTGTGCTTTTTGAAGCAGTTGCAGTAAAAACAGCCAATCTTGGATTATTCAAAAGGGATTTTATTTCAATTAAATTTCCAAACCATTGGCGAAAAGGCACTCCAGTTCCTTCTTTACCACCTCCAGGCAATCCCCTACAAATTAGAAAATTTATCAATAATTAGTCCTAATGAAAATGAATAGCAATAATCAGTTACATGGCATTTTATTCTGTTTCTTTTGAGTCTCAATTGAGTATTCTTTTTGCTACATTATTTATGACATTTAGAACTACTTCAATCATCTAAAGGACATCACAAAAGGCTCTTACAATCAGATTTGATTAGCAAGATACAAGCAACTGCAGCAATTATGCACTTAAACAGTAAACTGCATAAGGGTTGGAGTGGTTTAATGCTACAAAATAAAGGAAGCTCAACTATGGGGTAATTTCCTAAAGCCTATTCCTCATGCTATATTTATCTTCTTCTAATTTAAAAAGTACAAAACCAATCTTGTTTCTTTTTTGCAATTACTGTCATGTTTTAAACCTTTTGTAAACGGTTCAATCTAGATAAGTCCGTACTTTTCTGGGACATGCATATTACAGTATCATTTTAGTATTCTTCTTCTGTTATATATGAATAGAATTGAATTGAAAATCCTCTTAGCACGTTGGACTACATGTCAACAAAACATGGGGTAAATATCAATGTCTGAGAGATATGTCAGTGCATCAACACTGCAGCTGCAATGGATTAAGGACCTTAGGTCGCATTTAGTTAAAGATAATCACATCTATTTGTGTAATGTATGTATTTATTCTTTTGAACCAGTAGTGCTATCTTCAAATTATTATCACAATCTTTAATCAGTTCTAACTTATACAGATGTTGATGAAAAAACTCAGCTTCTAACCAACATGCCTATCCAACAACCAAGTCATAAGCTAAATAAATGGCAATATACAGGTAGACAAATATTCAAAAAGCTTACCAGTGAACTATACAGTGAGCTTCATCAACAACTACAACTTCACAATGTCTACGAAAACATTCTGACTTCAATACTGATCTCCAAAATTCGTGGTCTAAAAGATCTTCCGGAGATATATAAACAAGTGAAACTTGGCCATCAACTATCCTGTCCAGAACGCTCTGGCTTTGCCCGTTGTAAATTGCAGCCGCGCTAACTGCACTTTGCTGTAGCTTGTTCACTTGATCAAGCATCAGAGACTTCAAAGGAGAAATAACTAGCACTGTACTTGTGCCCAAAGCTTGATCACGTAGCAAATCTATCAATGGCGGTATACACTGAAAAATCAATGATTTTCCAGACCCAGTAGCCGAACTGTAATAAAGATCTTTCCCTCTGAAAAAGGAACGTAGGGCGTTCTTTTGATCTTCATATAATTCCATAACATTGAAAAATGAGGCAACCATCGAAAATTGTTCTTCTAACTCGCCTAACTGATCTTCGGAAAACCATGGATTTGCTGGACTACTTGTTTTGGCCTCCATGTTGAATAGATAGCAGGAGAACCGCCGCAGTAACGATCACGCTGAATTATAATTATGCGAATTAATTTATGCAATATGCTAATTTTCCCAAGATCTTGGGAAAATCGCAGAACACGAAATTGGCCTCCGTTGCACAGACCACTCTCCTCCTTGGTGGTGATGGTCTGTGACGCAGGCTATAA